>JAQISU010001236.1:18065000-18070000 GCA_029339505.1 Unio delphinus | reverse complement strand
AAGTCTTGAGTATCAAGTTTGCGTGACGAATACTATCATAAATGAGTTTAAAATGTATGAAGTGGTTCTCCAGTGAATTGGAAAACATAATGTATGCAATATATATTGACCATGGTATATCACTAAGGACATGACCTAAAATAACACAATAAGTGGCGGGGTTTTTTTCTTAGTCTATACAACATTACATTCCATTGGTAAATACCACGTGATGTTATACAATAGCTCTTTGTTTATACGGAATATTATTTGCGCGTTGAGGGTTTGGTGGCAAGATTATTCTAACTAAAGGCTCGCGTTTTTACAATTAGGACACACGCACTAAAATTTGTAAATAGCCGCTGTTTTATTATTATTATTATTATTATTATTATTATTATTATTATTATTATTATTATTATTATTTGTTTTCAGCAGGTGTATATATCATGTAATATTCCTGTAAACAAGGAGACCAACAATTTAGAATACTCGATGTGTGCTTCACTGTGTTCAGTCACAGGAATACTGTTTGATCTCTAATAACATAAACTATCTAACACGAGGTAATTGATCATTACCTTTTATGATACCTACTCAACGTCATTTTCTATATGTTCGGCCTTTAACGTCATAAACAAAGGCATGCTCCTTCTCATGTTTGCCTGTTTGATACAAAATATAGTTAACAACAGTGCTGTCTATTATAGTAAGTGTATCTGAAGTATCTGCTAAAATTACGCTGTGCCAGAGTAGGAACACACATCATAGCCAGTTAGAGAGTTTAAGATGGTATTATTACTTATCATCTAAAATAAAAAGAGCATCATTTCTAAGAAATTTATTTTGATGGAATTGCCATAGTAGCTGGAGAGAATAAAAAGGACCTTCACGTATATATACTGTTATGATCCACTTCCGATGTTCGCAATCGATGATGTGACACAATTTGTAGATACATCCTGAGATTAATCGGGCCTGTTCAAAACTTGTTAATTGCCGAACATGGGAAAATGCGTTAGTGTATTCCATTCCAATTCATCAAATCATTCTTTTCGAAGCAAACTGACCTTACCTCTACAATATGTACTATGAGGAAAAGCAGTAAATAGATGTTCGACAGAGATAAATGGGATCTGCATAAGATACCATTTTATTACATCATATATGTATTTTACAAGATTCGATCAAAATTGACTCAGCATTTACTAGTACAAACTTTAAATTCTCAATAAATTAACATATTGTGTACACAACAACAAATACAGAAAAATTTAACTTATATAAAGGTGGACGAATGTTCCATGTCAGCTATTGTTGTATGAAATTTTTGAGTAAATATAACAAATTTAAGGCATGCAAGCATATATGGATATGTGCATTTACGTAGTCGTCCGGGAAATGTATGCATGAGTATATGCAACTAATGTTGTATGTATGTATGTATGTATGTATGTATGTATGTATGTATGTATGTATGTATGTATGAATGTGCGTGCGTGCGTGGGCGCGCGTGAGTTCACGTGTGCACGTACGTAGCTAGATAGCAATGTGTGTAGCTAGCCAAGTATGAAGGTATGACTGACTGACTTTACTTCATTTTGAGAAGAGATTTGATTCAGTTAACTTTTCGTAAGTACCTAAAAGGAACATATATATATATATATATATATATATATATATATATATATATATATATAAATCAACAAGAGCTAAGAAAATGCAATATCTAATTGTATGAGTGAGAGAACTGATTGCAAAAGAGCTAAATACGCAAAATAGATACAGAGGCGAAAATAAAAATAAAGAAACTGGACTTATTTACATTCAACTGGAACGATTTAAATGGATTATTATGTTCTCTCTCACTTAGAACACTGGTGAGTAATATATAAGTTTGAAATGAAATGGTCCATTTCCCTAATTTACAGAAAAAGCATAATTTCAGATACTCGATATCACGAAGACAGAAGTAATATGGTTGGGATTTGTAGCGGTGAGCGCTTTAGACCAAACTGTCAATTGTGTGTGTGTGTATGTGTGTGTGTGTGCGTTTTGTGTGTGTGTGTGTGTGTGTGTGTATAGGTCTTGATAGTTGGACGGATGTGCGCTTTGTAAAATATGTGCATGCATTAATGTATGTCAATTCGAATCATGCAAATATCCATTAAATTAATTTTGAAAAGTCTGTAAACAAATTAGGCCAATCACATGCAGTGATTTGTAATTGCAAAAGTTCAACACTGTTTTGGAATATCTTACGACTGTGTTTAAATCAATTAAAACGATGTCAATGGTTAGGTTGAACAATTTTATTACAAGCACTTTATTACAAATTTCTGTACTATGTATGAATAATCACAAAATAAACATACTCATTTTTTCTACCTATTAAGATATCATGAAACAACATCTATGCCTTAAAATGCAAAATTATGTTAAAAATATAGATCGAACAACTGTATTATCTCAATCGCAGACCATGAAGGTACAACAATGTCATATGAAATTAGTGAAGAGCGCCGGAATACAGGTTTGATAGAAATCTGTCATTAGTAGTAACCCTTCTATTGCTATATCTTTAATCATCACACAGTGCTTAAATGCCTATTGTCAGAAGTCAAACTATTATTTTGCAATGTACTAATATAACAAACTGAATACAACTAAATTAAGAAGCAAATATTATATCTACATGATCAGGAGATAATTGTATATAATAATAAACATGATATGTGATAATTAAGCAAGTGTTCAGAAGGAAAATTTATAGTATAAGTTGTATCACGTGCTGTAACTCAAGGAAGCGCCTACAAGAAAATCATCATAAAGCTGATAATTCCACTCTAATTAGTGATTGAGCGCAAAAGCTCAAACATGGTTTTAAATCGGAATTGTATCTGCCACGAATGCTGTGTTTTAATGTTGTCGTTGTATGGTTTTCCAGCACAAGACAGGCTATACATGGCGGCCAGTATAAATGGTAGATGAAGAACCTGGGATATCCTCGGAAAGAACCACCGACCCACGAGAAGCTACTGGCAAGCTTTCTCACGTACCCACATCTGCTGAGCCCAAGACTTGAACCCAAGCTGATAAGTGAGACGGAGGTTATCAGTAACGGTGAGCGGTTTTGACCCTTCGTCCACTTGAGGCCACTTTAATGTTGGTATTTGGACTCTTTGATCGATAGCAATATATTTTGTAACAAACGTTCAGTAATTAATCGGCCATTAATCTAAATCGCATTAATATAAATTCTTTCTAATAAATTGTATTTTAGCATCTTTTAAAGGCTGACGTGTGTACTCTTTACAAACTCAAAATATATAATTTTCTTACAAATATGTTTTTTTCTCGAAACACCCAACGTCAGCTAGATAATGTAACGTTGTACATAGCACATCATACAGTTCTTGGTCTGGTCCTTCAACTTCTTTCCAAAGAGTATTTTGTGTCTTTTACATTTTGATTTACATATTTCTGTAATGACGTTCTTAGTTGTGATGATCTAGGTATAAATATAAATTTAACTTTGGTATTGTAAAATCAAAGCATGTTTTGAAATGATAAATATATTATGGTGTCATACTGAAATATATATATTTCATACATATGTAAATGAAGACAAGGGAAACCTCTATACATGTATGTTTGTATTAGTTGTGCTAAAATATTGACCAATATGATAGGAATAATACGAATATTAATTTAATAAATAAAAACGAAATTAAAATGGTTTGGATGTATATCACTTAATATAAACATATTTTGGGTGCTCTAAGGCTTTAATCTAATTTAGAGACGAAATTTACCTTTGAGTTGTACCAAATTAAATTTGACATAATTTCGTAATATACAAACGTTATGTATTGCGACACTTTTTCAACTAATTGACTAAACCAACTAATTAGAATAGGTAATGAAACACAACATATTTAAGAAAGGCAACATTTATGTTTTACAACGATAAACGCTTTATAAAGATCAAACATGTCTATAGACGTACAAGGCTTCAGATACGTTTAAAATCTCAGACAACGTCTGCAGTACCAAGCTTCGATCATTTTTCATTTTACAAAGGAAAGAATTTGAATCCATTTGGATAGAAACCGTTGCCAATTTCCCACAATTACATCAATGACGCCAAGTTATTTCACCTGAATAGTTTTGAAAGCATATGTATCCGTGAATGGTAGCATAATATTGAGAAATATCATTGTTTTAAACAAAATTCGGCTTTTTAAATTAATCATCAGTGATAGTTCCTGGACATATTTTGACAATTCCATATATAGATTTCCCTTTCAGATAATATTTTAGAGACACTAATATTATCGAATTGGACAAATAGTATTTTCGACTGGGATTGTATTTACATCAACCCTCTAGAAATTATGTCGCATGCACTACATTCAAACTGGATAATAGAATAATAAGAACAACATTCATATAACGAGAAACCCGCTTCAATAAATAAGTGGATCGTACCGATTAGGAATGATGGAAATACAGAATTACTGATCTGCAAGTATAAAACCACAAAGCTGTTAAACACTGGAGACAATTGACGAATTTATATAAAAAGTTGCTAGAAAGAAATTCCAAACACAATCAGAAATAACACAAACAAGGTATGTTTAGCATTTTAGCAGACATACCATCTTACCTAGTAAGTACGGCTGTAACAAACAGATGTCGCAAAGTAAACGTTAGTGTTGAATAAATTGTCTATGTTTTTTCGTATTGTCATTTGGCAGTAATAGTTATTCGTTCCTTCTACCTTGTTCAACATAATACACGTTTCGTTAAGGGAGTAACAAATGAAGTTTTGATTTTCGTGAATAAACGTGTGCAAAATGTTGTACATTTATTTATACCAATATCTATATTCCCTTGCTTTCTTTATACCAATATATTTATATGCTTCTTTATTTACACCAATATATATATATTTCGTTCCTTATTCCAATATCTATGTGTCATTCTTTATACAAATATCTATATATCTATATTTCCTT